>CM033272.1:15048750-15078750 GCA_019343175.1 Oedothorax gibbosus
GTTTTACCTCAAATTGCCGGATCAGGAGACATGATCAGAAATTGAATAAATCATGCTTTAGAAGGGAGGTAAGAAAACATTATTTTTAAAATAGAGTTGTCAATGAGTGGAATGCTTTACCAGATTATGTTGTGTATTCGAAGAGAGTAGAAGATTTTAAGAAGAATCTTGATAGTCATTGGAAACTGGTAAAGTATTAGATTTATTTTGGAACCAACCTTGCTGGGCCTCTGGCCTGTTGTTGGTCGAAAATTTTTGTATTTGTATTTGTTAAAGAAGTTAGTAATATGTTCATTGGCAGAAAAAAAACTCAATTTTTTCAAAAATGTTACTTAGGACGTTCTTTCACTAAACTCTTCAATTACTATTGTGCTTTCCCGTATTTTTTGAAGTACTGTGTCTACTTGAGGATAGAAGGATAGGATGAATTAAATTTAAAATGCTTGTGTTATGTTAAGTTATAGATGCTTTTTTTTAGACAGAATGGATGAGGCGTTGTTACTGTGAGTTGAAATAATATAGTTTTCATGACGCTGGAATAAATAAGACACCGTTACTATGGCGTAAAATGAGTAAATGACGTACACTCTTAAAACAAAAGAGTGAAATTCACTCCTATAGGAGAAGTGCATTTTCGGCACCGGAAAGGAGTGAAAATTAACTCAGACTGAGTTAAAACCGCTCGTTTTAAGAGTGTAGGACGCAGATTGTCTTCTTTTATTTCTTTTACCCACTCCGAAAAAGAGTGAAATTCACTCCTATAGGAGAAGTGCATTTTCGGCACGGAAAGGAGTGGAAATTAACTCAGACTGAGTTAAAACCGCTCGTTTGTTTTAAGAGTGTATGTTACCCCTAATAAATAATGCGTCTTAGTTGTGTCTGCTTAAAATAATACTTCGTAATTATGACGTAAAATGACTCATTTCAGACACACTAAATGATACGTAAAAAAAGAAAGGACGTCGTTTTTTGAGATTATAAAAAATGCTGAGGCTTAACAACTTTCAAAACTGTTAAGAAGTGGCCCACAGCGTTATATATATATTCTTTTTGCTTAAAAAGTTTGTTAGTTTTAACTTATATTTCTTCGTTTATTGTTGCATAATTCTATAAGGGCGTAAAGTACAATTTATTCTCTGTGATATTTATTATTTGCGGTTTTTATTTTTCAAAAAGTATTTGAAAATCACACCCTTGAGAAATTATTTGAAGATGATAGACTGTTTGTGCGTGTTGTTGTATTGTATTTTTTTTTAATTATAAATTGTTCGAAAATTTAAAACATAAATTAAATTGATGTTATTTAAAGTTTTATTTATTTATTTTTTAGAGCAAGCAATGGTGGAATCCTAATATCGGTTCCGGCAATATTTAGAAACGTTTTGAAAATGTCGCCAACGCCCCGAGCTTCTTATTCATACATAAGTATCAACATCCAAATTTACAAACACTTACATTATTAATGATATTTTTCGAAATATTATTGGTAATTTTGCAACAAAAAGAACGGAACTAAAAATTTACAACTTTCTCACTCTTCCAAATTGCTGTTGTAAGGGATACTAGGATTTGAATCAAGCAATTTTATATAATTTTTTCTCCGAACTGCAAATAAATTTAGCAAACCATAAAGAATATGAATTGAATTTACAAAAGAATATTAATGAAAATACACAAATTTTTCTTCTTAAAAGTCTAAATTACAACTAAAGCTGCGTTTGTTTTGATTTTTTTCCAAATGTGTATAAATCTTGTGGGGAAGCGGTTCTAGGTAGCAGTTACTGTTGCAAACCTACTTGTTTTTCTATACGAAATTCAGTAGGTATTAAAGTAACAGATTTAACAGAAATTGGAATTTCTGTATAGCATGGAGTTATAACTTTAAGATCCCTGCAAAACCTCAACGTAATGATCTTTTGCTTTTCCCTTGTAGAAATTGAAAGCCGCAGACACATCAAGTTAAATATTTTATCAAAACTCGCCTCTCCTATCTACGTAAACTATCAGTTTTACTCTAGCACGAAGGAATAAAAGTGGGGAAAGTTTGATGCTTCGAAAGCTTTAAAGATTTTTTTGGGGGAAAATGATGTCTTTATGACTGCAGGTGGAGGCTACTTAAATGATAGTGAAAAGAAATTGGTGTTTAGCTGAGTATGGGTTTTTGAAGGTAAAAAGTGTGTGAAAGTTTTATGAGAGAGGTTGGCTGGCTTTCACCACAGATTAAACCGTCTGGCATATGTAGGTTTGGTTGATAAAATAGCCCTTCTTTTATTACAATAGGTCTTTTACAATCAATAGCTAAAAAGTTCAGCCGGTAGGGTGACTAGATCATGCACCAAATTATGATAACGGTAGAACAACTACCAAGAAGTGAATTGTATGAAGGACGACTGGAAAAGTCACGCCTACGTTCGTCACAACTACGTCATACATTGTGTCTTGTACTCAACAAACAAACAACCCGGCAGGTAATTCGTCCAAACTGGAACGGCCAAGCCTATTATGATGTCATAGCTACGTCAAACATTGTCTTTTATGTCGCAAACCATGCTCCGCCAACGTTCGAATCATCCATAACTTCTCGTTCCTGGCTGGAGTAATCAACACAAACAGCTTTTAAGAAGACTGATTGGTTCGATGGTGGCTTAACCTTTTAACTAACCAACCAGGGGTCGTAAAAGTTGTGTATTTCCGCGAGTACTGGGACCTTGGTATCAAACCTTGAGGGCGAATGAGCCCGAATGACCGCGGGTCTCCTAACAAAAGTGTGTCTGTGTTAATCTAATGGAAAAAATATTATATTCTAAGCCACATTTCTATATCTTATTTCTAAGCAACATTTCTCCGGCTGTAATGAATATTTTTAGTTTTTACAAACGGTTTTTTTTAAATGATAAATGTAGCTAACTTGCAGGTCTCTATAATCCCACTTTTTGAAATTGCTTAGAATATTTTGTGTTGTTGTTGTTGCTAATGCCACTTGGGAAACCCAAGCTCTTCCGCGGAGCGGGAAAGGATTAAGGCGAATGGGTGCGGTTCCTGAGGAGAGAGATGCCCGTGTAGAGACTACACGGCAGGAACCCGTCTTGGCATCGTGCTGACAGATGCTGACACATATCGCCACCTCCGCAATTTAGACATGTCCCTGAAGGGGAGGGAAATAGTCTCCAGGGAACTGTATCCGTGGGAAACTGCGCCATGACCGCCCACAGGACTTTCAGACCCACAGATTTGAACGAGCACGTACTCCGCATATACTCGGTGGGTCTTCAGTGGTATCGGGACTCAATCGCAGGACCTTCCGATTCCGAGAACGAGGCCTTAACCACTAGGCTATCCACGGCCTAGTGGATAGCCTAGTGGTTAAGGCCTCGTTCTCGGAATCGGCCTAGTGGATAGCCTAGTGGTTAAGGCCTCGTGTATATTTTGTGTAAAATTATTTATTGAAAATTAAAAAAATATTCGAACCTATTTCAAAAAGTTTAATTCTGGGGGCCTGCAAGTCAGCTACATTCATTACATAAAAAAATCAGTTTGTAAAAATATTCAATACAGCAGGATAAATGTGGCTTAAAAAATATTTTGTTCTCCATTGGATTAACACTGAGGCACATTACTTTGGAGACCCGCCGGCCAGCGAGCCCATTCTCCCTTAAGATAAGAAACTCATATTTGTAATTCGTGTGTATCTAGACAAAGACATATGA
This sequence comes from Oedothorax gibbosus, assembly GCA_019343175.1. Classification (NCBI taxonomy): domain Eukaryota; kingdom Metazoa; phylum Arthropoda; class Arachnida; order Araneae; family Linyphiidae; genus Oedothorax; species Oedothorax gibbosus. The sequence continues at coordinate 15,052,458 of CM033272.1, forward strand.
AGAGTACAGGGAAAAAACCGCTTAATTTTGTAGAAAACTTTCCTCATCAGGACTCATCTCTTTGGCGATGAAAGCGAGTCATCTCCTAAACTGGTGTGAGGAATCTCCTAAACTGGTGTGATTAAATCGGTTACTGACTTTGTTTTTCTCTCGCGGCAACCCTGATTTACGCCAGAGATCAGCGGACACAAGTCACACGTTTGTACCGCGAAAGAAGAACCGAAAGGAAAACCGGTTTCCTGTCGCCAATGTCCGCCAAGCAGATACAATTACGGAACTACTCCTAAAAAATGAAGCGGTTCTTCCCCTGTACTCTTCATATGACATCAACCAACCAAACAATAACTTGAAGCCGATTCTAACAGAATAAGAATTTTCTTCCCCGCGAACTAAGAGTTGAACCCACAGACTTAGTTACCAAGAGTATAAATACTCTAACTACCAGAGATGGAGGAAAGAGATTGTGTGAATTTACCATTTACATTTAAAATTGAAAAGATTAAATATATATTGTGAAGGAAACCTAACAAAAAAGAACCCGGCATTCGCGTTATCTCCCTAACTTTCCATTGCTGAATTTCCTAATCCTTTTCACAATGGAAAGAATCGATATCTCGACGGTCCTTAGATCCCATTTTGCAGATCACAAAAGATTTCCCATATCACACTCCACTCAGCTAGCCTTTTCACAAAGGGATTTCGTTCTTTCGAAAGGTATTAAAGAAGCGCTAGAATTTTATTTTAACCCTTTTATTTTACCGTAAAAGAAATATTCATAGTGTAAAAATGTTTTGTTTTTTTTTGGTAATAATTTTTAGCTTAAAAAAGTAGGTTTGTTACATAATCTGTCACTTTAAACCGCTTCCACACAACAATTGTGCTCAACAGGAAACAAACTATTTATACACCTCAGAAAGAAATTCGCCAAACAGGGCCTTGAGCTAGTTGTAATTCAAACTGTGAAACGCAAAAATTAACTATTTTCATTAATCCTCTTTCTCAGATTTTATAATTTATTTTTATTTTAAATAAAGTTTCTCGCACGTTTAACGAAATGGCAACAGTGAAAATATTGATAAAAAATGGAACTTGCATGTTATTTCAATGTAAATTAAATTTTTAGTTATTTAAATTTTAAATAAACTTTTAATTTAAATGTTTTAATGAAATTTGGAATGGAGCCTAATCTGATTTTTTGCTTCAAAATGACGTATCCCACTTGTTTGTGATACTTACGGTTCGTTCTGTGAAAGTGGGTGCCGGCAGACAGACAGACGGACTGAACGATTATAAAACCTTTCACTTTTTACGTTATAAACGTAGTGTGGAAGCTAAAAAGTAGTCTTAGATTAATTTTTAAAGAATGTTGTAGAATGAGTAGAATGATTAAAGAGTGTTGTAAAGAATGTTAAGAATGTTGTTAACTTAGTGGATAAAGAAATTAAATTAAAAAAAATAGTTTTTACATATGAATTGAATTTAACAATGGGTTGTTTCAGATGACGTAACTCTCCTGTTTTCATCTTTAGCTCTTTTTGCGATTTCGTGGGTTGTTTCGATTTCACTCTTAAAATGATAGGTTTTTTTCAAATACAAATACAAAAAATACAAAAATTTTCGACCAACAACAGGCCAGAGGCCCAGCAAGGTTGGTCCAAAATAAATCTAATACATTACCAGTGACTGTCAAGTTTCTTCTTAAAATCTTCTACTCTCTTCGAATGCACAACATAATCTGGTAAAGCATTCCACTCATTGATTGTAAATATGTTTTCTTACCTCCCTTCTAAAGCACGATTTATCCCATTTCTGATCATGTCCTCTTGTCCGGCTATTTAAGGTAAACCCCAAGCCCTCCATATCTCCCTGTTTTATGAACTTGAATAACTGTATTAAATCACCCCTAGTTCTCCTATTTTCCAGGGAATACATGTTTAAAAAGATCTTAATCTGTTATCATAATCAATACCAGATTGACCCTTAATCATTTTTGTAGCCCTATGCTGAACTTTTTCAAGCAACTCGTCTGCTTCTGTTTAGAGAATCTTCTATTTTAGAGTTACAGTAGAACATCGATTGTCCGATCTAATTGGGACCGAATGCAAGTCAGATTATCAAAAATTCCGGATAGTAGAGAATTTTCATTAAATAGTAAAACTTATGCTACAGAGGAGCGCCGAAAGCTATGGCCGAAAGTCCGCAGACCTTAAATCTGTCAATGTTCGAAATCTGTGATGGTTTTGCAGTAGTACACATTGAATTTTAGTGTTAAGTTATCTCTATAAGACTTCCTGGCGAAAAGAAAGTGCTAAAACATTATTTTTAATTTCTAAGCGGAGTTCTGGGAAAAAGTACCTTTTTTAGTAGAGATATATGGAGTTTCACGATTTTATAAGATTCCCAGAGTTTCCCGAAAATTAAAAATTTCCAATAATTCGCTTTTACTTTTTCAATTATTGCTGAAGTTTGGCTACCTTAAAATTACCGCAGTTTCCCTATTTCCTAAAACCCGATAATTTCCTGAGTTGAGCATCGGTACAGAATTCTAATTTCAGAATTCCTGGAGATAATTCGATTTCAAAATCGCGGAAGTTTGCCAATTTCAGTATCGTCGGAGATTCCTCTCTTTAGAATCAGATTTCTGAAAATGGTTTCTTATATGAACAACCAAAAATGACTTAGTTAGAGAAATTTTTTGATGTACTTAGGGACTACAGAGGGAGTTCCGGATAAGGGCGGATGAGTTCTAGCAAGTGGAACTTGTTTTCTTTCCTGCTATTTATTAAACTTTATCTTTTTTTATTCGATTAAATTTCAAGTATGCAAAGCATTACCAAACGTTAAAGTTGTTGGAAAACTTTTTATGATATTTTACCTTAAGCGGAGAAATTATGAGAAATTGTGAGACAGCAACTTAACGGGATTGATTTAATCGAGAAAAGCTTTACCGCGCTGGATCGCGGGTCTCCAAAGTCAAGTGCCTCAGTGTTAATCCAATGGCGAAAAAACTATTTTCTCTGCCACATTTCGCCGGCTGTATTGAATATTTTTACAAACGGTTTTTTTTAAATAATAAATGTAGATAACTTACAGGTCTCTATCTTCCCACTTTTTGAAATTGCTTCCAATATTTTGTGTAACATTATTTATTGAAAATTTAAAAAAAAAATATTCGAATCAATTTCAAAAAATTGGGAAGGTCGGGACCTGTAAGTCAGCTACATTTATCAAATAAAAAAATCCGCTTATAAAAATATTCAATACAGCCGGAGAAATGTGGCAGAGAAAATATTTTTTCTCCATAGGATTTACACTGATGCACTTTGCTTTGGAGACCCCCGGTCCTGCGCGCCCATTTCCCCTTAAAGAAAAGTTTGTACACCACATTCGTTTCAGAAAGGTAAAAAATATGTTACGGTTAAAAAAAATGTAATTACAGAAGGACCAAAAATGAAAACAATACCGCTGGAACTGTTGTCACTCCGATGTGAAACATGCCCATTGCAATAATTTAAAATTAGAAAAGTTAGTCTTAGAATAATTTTTTTAAAAAAATTGTTAACTTCGTTGATAAAGTATAAATAGAAAAATATATAAATATATTTTACATTTAAATGAAAGTTAGCAATGGGGTTGTTTCACGGAGGATCTGGCAATAGCTCTGCGGATTTGTTTTCATGTCTCTCGAATTACTTTTGTTGATATTCGAAATTGAGTTTTCTAAGAATAAGTTATTTTAGTTGTTATTTTTTTTAATTACAACTTCTTGCTGTGCTGTTGGTTGTTTTAATCATTTATCAAGGAAAACTTGCATTGAAAGAAGTTGGAATTTTAAAAAATTAACAACTAAAATATTCTCTTCGAAAACTCACTCCCGAATACCAAAACAACAGTAATTCGAGAGACATGAAAACAAAACCGCAGAGCTATTGCCAGATCCTCCGTGAAACAACCCCATTATTTAAAAGTAGTGTGTATAGCTGAGCAAATTGCAAGTAAAAGTATGTATCGTTTTCGATTACAACTGTCTGGTTAGGAACTCTCAATTCCGAACTTCAATTTAAATCTTTTGCTATATGATTGGCTGTTCTTGTATGTCACATGATAAAAACAGCAAAATATCATTTGGTTTCTTTCTGCTTAGCACGATACAGTTCCAACTATTTTTTTTCACACAAAAGTTGGCAGCAATACAAAAAAATACATTGATTCTTTTTCATGACCCTATCGTAAAAAACTTTGAAGGAAGAAAAGTTTTTTTTTCTTCGACTTGATTAGCTTTGGATAAGAACTGACCAATGGACCAGAGCAGTATGTTGGACCTGATATACTTCTTTGTTAATGTGTGTTTGAAAAGAAGTGGTATAGTTTGACCTTGAAATGGAAGATAGTTGTTTGTTATCAAATAATTTTTAACTCTTGCAGGCCCAGTTTAACTTTCCAAATGCGAATAGTTTCTTTGACTTTGTAACGTCTGTGCAATAGAGTATTAAATCTCTTTCAACCATTTCTGACCAAAAAGGATCTTAGCCTAGTTTTAATATAAAGTTTTAAAGATTTTCGGCTTTTTGGTAAGGTAAGGTAATCGTTTCCGGCTGCCTATTTCTAGCCTCCTTTAGGAGCACACAACCAATAACGCCTCGTAATTTAAAAACCTGGTCAAGTCACGAGGTCGACACCTGAGCGGGCACCCAACGGAACTTCGAGCGACATCGTATGCTAACGCCGTCGGGACTTTGGACTCCACAGATTTAACGAGCACGTCTGTCTCAGTGTACTCGGGCCCATCCGTGAATTGAGGATTTTTCTACTATTTCCAGCACATATCCGATTTATAGGATGACTGGCAGTAGGTAGGATTTCGAACCCCCGCACTCCAGAGAAGGTTGAATCTCTAGGCTGATGCCCTAACCACTCGGCCACGGACGGGCGTCGGCTTTTTGATATTGGGAGGTTTGTTCCTGGCAGTTGCCAAATAACTCTGCATACACTTCGTCAGTGCTAATTATTTTTTTCAAATTGAATTTTAAAAAACGTTTGGATTTAAATTGTACTGTTTTATAATCATAGTCACATTTCTTCAAGAATGCACGTACTAAGCACGACTGTGTCAAATACCTGTTCTAAATAAACCTAAGTTCTTACCAATGGTACAACAATAACTGTTAGCCTACTTTTGGGCCACCCTGTATATATTTTTCCAAGAACACTCACAAGATGTTAATCTCGTGACTCTGTTTAATGGCTCTGTGTTTTTTTAGTCTTGTGACTCTAACTAACAAACAAACGACATCCTTTATTAGCGTTTATCAATTTTTTCGCGATATGCACTCACTTTTTTTTTACTCAGTTCCGTCCAACCATTCTTGAGTCCAGAAGAACTTGCGTCAAAGTGCAAGGCCATAGACTTTGGAATACGTCTGGATGTTAAAAGAACATCTTAGGCATTTATTTATAATTAAAGTGAGACTTTGGACTAACTTAAGCATTAAGTAAGATTTTGCGCAGATGGTTGCATTAATATTTGATCAAAAAAAATCGAAGTTTATTTATTAACATTAGTATAAGTTAAGTTCTTTACACGTATATGAGTGACTATATTTGTTTTTCAGTGATTAACTTTTCGACTATTAAATCCTCATAATTTTTTTTTAATTATTTGAAATAATTTTAAAATTAAAGCGGAGACTATTTGCACAATTTTTGTAGCTAGATAAATGAACAACAATCTATATAACTGTACTGCGAAATCTAGTATGTCTGATCACCTTACGTTGGTTGGTTGGTTGAAAGACATATATTCAGGTTTGTGTGCTTGGTCAGAGACCCGCTTATAAACCTTCGTCAAGTAAGACAGACACAACAGACAACACACACACATAAGTGGATCCATCTAATTTTTAGAGACAGAGGCCAACTAGAGGATCCCAGAATTGGCTTGTCACCCCCAGAGGTATTGACTTCTAGTATGGGTTGAACATTGGAATTGACCCAGGCTGATGTAAACTGGCACGGACCCCTTACTATAGGTCCTTCGTAGTAAACAGCGCGAAAGACTTTACTCGTCAAGAGGACGAAACATACACACAAGACGAGCTGACCACTACGCCACCGGTCCCAATTTAGCATTCCTTACGTATATGGTAAGGAAATATTTGTTTTCTGATTGCTATTTCTAGCTCTTGTCTAATAACCGAGCTTTAACACAAGTACGTATACCTCGTATTTTAGAACTGATAACAAGTGACGAATCCACACCAGTGAAATGGCATCTCTAGGAATAACCTGAATGTTTTCTTGCATTCAAAGGTACCGAGAGGTATTTGGTTTTAGAGGGGCTCTCAAATCCATTTTTCTCTTTTTGGGCTGTGGGGAGCCTAGTGGTCAGCGTCTCGAGATCGGAAGGTCCCGCGATCGAGTCCCGGTACCACTGAAGACCCACCGAGTATATGCGGAGTACGTGCTCGTTAAATCTATTGGGTCCGAAAGTCCTGTGGTCGGTCACTGCGCTGTTTATCAAGGGTACAGGTCCCTGGAGACTATTTCCCTCCCCTTCAGGGACATGTCTAAATTGTGGAGGTGGCGATAGATGGCAGCATCTGTCTTGTATGTGTGTGTATGACGTGCCGTCCTTCTTGACGAAGGTTTATAAGAGGGTCTCTGAGACTAAGCACACAAGCCTGAAAATATATATGTCTACCAACCAACCATTTTTCTCTTTGCTAATTTCCACTGTCTTCCTTTTACACGATTGTGCAAAAAAAAATGCTATTCAAAAAGAAAACTAATTTCACATGATCTGGTTTATACGTTATATTCGTTAAGCTCAAACATCGTGACTTTATAATACCTCATGCTTTGAAAAAACACAAATAAAATGATCATATATATTTAGGTGATCGTGATTAAAGTGATAATTGGCGATTCCAAAGAAAGAGGGGTTTTGGCTGAGGTGGATCTACGTATATGTTTGGACATTAAAAAAACCTTTTAGAGAAATGTTAACTGATATATAGAATTAAATTATATGTAAATATCAGAAAAAAATAATTTAAAATAACTTATGAGTACTTAATTACAAATCGGGGTGAATCAGAATTTCACTTACGTAATCGTACTTCTAATAAATTAAAGTAACTTATGAAATGCAATTAATTTTAATATCAATTAAATTGTACGAAATTCTGCTGCTTTGTCAATTTTATTGAGTTTTCACTTATAATAAACATAATGATTTAGATATTAATAGTATTTATGCAACTAGTGTGAAAAGTAAGGCTTTTTCAAACGAGTTGAATAAATTATTTTACGAGCGAGGTACGAGCGAGTGAAATAAATTCACGAGTTTAAAAAAAGGCTATTTTTAACGTGTTGTCATACACTATTTTTTATAATAACGTGCAAAAAAGTATTTTTTAAATTGGCATTTATTGATTGGCTTATTATTTATTTTAATATCACGTTCAAATGATTTGAAGGTGATTATTTATATTAATGATTATTTTAAAATCACGTGCAAAAAGTATTTCTTAGATTGGCATTGGATCATAAGAACACGTAAATAAAAATTTAATAAAATTTTAAACCCAATCACAAAGCCGCCGAAATAATACGCTCAAATAAAATTTACACCATCAATTTCATTATTCGTACGCATTAGCTAAAAGTAACTTTGAACACAATTTTGATTTAAAAAGTTGTTTTTTGCCACGATTATTGAATTTAAAAATAGCTTTTTTACTGATGATATTAAAAAAATAATTTCTGAACCAAATTACTCCGACTGTATTTGATAGTTATACATTGAATTTGTTTTGATAGATATTAGTGGCTTGAAAGACTTTATTATGACTTGAAAAATCTAACTTCAAAATTTGTAGACAAATTATTAGCTGCATATATTAAAAAAATCCAAACAATTCCAAAAATTGTATATAGAGCTCGCAAGCCAGAGTAATTTTTTTACCTACTTTTCCTTCTTTAATCGAAAGAAGTTAAAAAGAATGGAAAAACGTACCATTCCCTATCTGATGTCGTTGACTCTGCTTCCGTTTAAAGTTTGCTTCGTTTAAACCCCATTCCAAAATCGGTCTAATCATGGATCTTAAAAATCCTTTTTTGTTTACGAAGTAGCTCAATTTACCCACTTTCATAACATTTTGTCCGTAAACTGATGTCTTGGGGACATAAATTCTACTAAGCGGCGAATTTCCCATTGAATTATTGATAATTCAATTTGAGTCTTAATCATTGTATATAAATGCTGTCGATTCCATCTGTCTGTTAGTCATCGTTCTGTCGTAACATGTCTGTTTGGTCATGTCTCCGCTGGTCATGCGACCGTTGCCTTCCCGATTTTCGTCTGTCGTACCCCCTTCCAAAATGTATTACATCATCGATCTTAAAAATTCTTTTTTTTTAGAAGCTATGATCTCGTACAACCAACGTTTCAATAACTTTTATGGTTCCGAGTCGTATGTACTAGTAAGACATAAATTACTATCTGGTCGAAATTTCCATTGAATTAATTGAAATTCAATTTTATGTTTTTCATCTGTTATTATTGAAATGCGGTTTGTTCAACTGTTTGATTTCCCCTACTTTTTTCATTCTGCCTGTTGTATTAGCGTACGTATTTCAGATGCGCTCTGTCCGCCTGTCTGTCCGGATTGCTTGTCTGTACCCCTTCCAAAACGGTTCTGAATCACGGATCTTAAATTCTTTTTTGTAGAAAGCTCACTCAGCTATCCAACATAGCTTTTTGGGTGTCTGATTTCCCCGTAAGGTGGCGGCCATACCATACTCCAGTCGGCTGAATTTCCCATTGAATTAGCATTTGAAATTCAATTTGATCATTTAAATCTGTTGCAAATCACAATGGCCATGAGAATCTATTTACATATTTGTGGAAGCAAAATAATAACACTGTTCATGAATCGTTTAAGACGTATAAAATGTAGAACAATTTGATGTTTGATTATTCATATATATCTACCAAGAAAGGTGTTATATGCATACTTTTACTCAATGCTATGTTTAATGTACATTTCTGTTTTTTGATCAGGGTCGAGTAGTTCGTACTTTTGTAGTATAAATATTTATTCTTCGAACTACAAATAAATCACGAGCAGATGATAAATAATATTTAATTAATTTGCGAACGAATATTAAGGAAAATAGTTGATTTTGGCTTTTAGAAGTTTAAATTATAGCTGGGTGCTGTGTTTCGATTTTTTTTTCTAATGTGTATAAATCTAGTGTAGAAACGGCTGTTGATGATATTTACTTTAGGAACCTAGTTTTTTTCCCGATTAGAACTTCAGTAAGTATTTAAGTAACAGGAAAGTAGGCTATTTTAGTTCTTTATGAACTTCTTGTTTATCATATAAAAATGCAGTTTGTAAAAATATTTAATACAAAATCGGAGTAATTTGGTTTAGATTTTTTTCCATTGGCTTATAGCACAGAGAGAAGAGTTCGGTTTGGGATCCGGCTACCCCACCCATTCCCTCTTAATCTATATATTTGGACTCGGCATTCGTATTAAGAAAAAGTATATGTTAGTTTAAGTAAAAAAGAAAATCTTTTTGAGGGCCACGTCTTTGAGTAACATTACAACCAATATTTGGCTGCTTTTGGCGATAGTCGGTGCCAATTGTTGGCGTTTTCTAAAATATATAAAAACTGAATGTCATTGAGTGTCACTCTGTTACGGTCGATGGAAGCACGAAATTTGTCATCTTTGGTATTTCATAACTTACTGAATACTGAATTCTCTCTAGCGCGATTACCCTAACTAAATACTAACTTCTTTCCGGTTTAGCTAAGGCACCGTTGAGCGATAACAATTTTAGTTTGGCACTAACCGCGGAGAAGATTGGCGAGCACAGTTGCAACTCCCTCGAATATTCATCGACGTTCGGCGTCACTCTTCTTGTACACTTGCACGAAGTACTAGTAACTAGAGTTCGCTCTTTTATTTAGGCTCCCTAGTTCTACTCGTTACCAATAAAAGTTTAATTAAACCAACTCATTATGGATTTCGCGAGACCAGGTATGTATCTATGTTATAGAATAATATTATTAATTAAAATATGAGATATATAAGGCAATAAATAAAATATAAAATTTTATCTTTATTTTTTTGCTGCTTGTTATTGTAATTCCAGCGATCAATAAGGGTTTTGTTAATATTTCTCAATAAGTCCCGATACCTTTTTTTAACATTTCGCCCTTGTGTAGTTCTAGCGCGACGTAATTTAACAAAGAAAATAGGAAAAACTCTGATGTGATAATAAGTTTTATCTTCATAGGAATTGATTAAATTAAACCATTACACTAAACTCTTCGGCGCAACAGCCCATTACTGGGCCAAGGCCTGCCGTGCCCAATTCAGCTTTCGGGACCAAGGGCTCTGGGGTGCTAGGCATATGCCCCAGTAAGGTGGTCGGCCTCACGCGGAACCCCCAGTGTTTAGTTCCCAAGCTTGCTTGGTACTCATTTTATCGACCCACTTAAGAGATGAAAGGCTGAGTCAACCTCGCCCAATCCGGGACTCGATCCCCGGACCTGTGGCGTGGCAATGCAAAGAACTACCACTAAGCCACTGGGCCTCCAGAGGTCCATTATAAGAAAAACCATTATAAGAGGAACCATTATAAGAGTTCAATATTAACATTGATAAATAACTATTTAGTAAAAGGTGTTATATTTATTTACTACTTTTTTATCTACTGGGAAGTCCGCTGATGGGCCTGGACTTTCTTGAGGTTTTTGGACTCATGGACCTTGTCTAGCTTCGCTGGACTTCGGGGATAGGAAAAGAATGAAAGATATTTATTTAAAATTGGTCTGTCTCCCTGTTGCTATAAATTTCTGTACATCTTAACATGATTCTAAAATTAATATTCTTCAAAAACTTAATAACTAAAAAAACCAAAGATATTTTTTTTAAAAAAACTTGACAATTGTGTTGCCAATTTAAAACCATTTATAATGTAGAGACAATTAGTATAATTAACTGTTTAGATTAACTGACAGTTCCTTTTTCGAATTATTTCAGTGTCGTTGGCGGATTTAAATTGGCAACATGACCGCAAATTTTAAACAGTTAACTTGACAAAAAATATATAGGGTATTTGTGAGACTACTTTCTTTTTTTTTTAATTCGAAAGAATCAATACAATGTGAAAGTAGGTAATGAAATTATAGAGATTTCCGTCCGTCTATCTGTCTGTACTGTCCTTCCAAACTCTGTTCTAACAGTCCGATTTTAAAAATTCTTTTTTTGTTGAAAAATATTACATTAAAATCATTCTGTTATACTTTTTGTCCGTCTGTCTGTAAGTTTTACCATCCGTTGGTTTATCCCACTGCTTTTCAACGGTCTGTTTTAACTTCAGTTCTAATAGTCTGATTTTAGAAATTATTTTTCTTAAAAAAATATGACATCGTGACCAACGTGTTATGAACTTTTATCCGTCCGTCTGTCCATATATTCTGTTGTTGTTGTTGTTACTAATTCCAATCTGGTCTGACGGAGTCAGACCAGATCATTGAATCCGTTGACATTAAGAAAGTCCGAAACTAAAAGGGGAGAGGAGTGAATGTCCTCCCAGTCCAGTCCTAAACAGTTCAGGATATGATCAGGTGATGCCTGGTTTTGCTGACATTTAGGGCATAGGGGGAAGATCTTTTGATTAGCTGAAAACGTGAGACTTTTCAGGTGTCCACTGGCAAGTCGGGACAAGCAAGTGTTGGTCTGCCTGTTACCAGGAAGAGATAGAGAGAGTCTGGTCTTTTTGGTTTGTACCAGTAGTGAGTAGGGAGTTTTAGCCACTTTTGTTTGTTCTGAGCTTTTTGCCTTGCAAAGAGTTCTAGGTAAGTAAGCTCTGAGGTGGAGGGGACTGGATGGACTAGTCCTTTCTCCATATATTCTATAACTATCTAATGTGTTGGTTTAACTTTCGTTCTAAAAGTTCGATTTTAAAAATTATTTTTGTTTTGTTTTGTTAGAAAGGTGTGTAGGAACAGATGTCTATATTTCATTCTTTATTTTGGTTTGTATGTTTATACGTACTATAAGAACTTCAGTTTGTATTAAAGTAACTGAAAAATTAGCTATACTCGCCGCCAACCAAATTAGAACACGTTAGGGATGGCGGTTTTTCAGAAAAAAAACGGTTTTTCAAAATCGTTTTTTACAACGCCAGTAAAACCGACCCGGTTTTACCGAACCTTAAAAACCGGTTTTTCAATGGCAAAAAAACGGTTTTCTATTTTTTTAAAAAGTGTTTTCAGTTTCTTATTAAGTAATTGAAAAATTCAATTAATTTGTAAACTTTACTTTCGAATTAAAAAAAAACAATTTACACAGTCAATTTTAAATGTTTAAAGTGTTTTGTTGAAAACTACGTTCTAGGTTTTCTTACTTTCTTATTATTTAAAATTATAATGTTCCTTTTTTTATTCCGGTTTTTCTAATCGTTTAGAGTATTTTTATTAAGCTTTGCATTATTCCATCTCTATTTCCTTTTCCTTTTTTTGTTTAAAAAAAAATTAATTCCTACCATTTGCCATCTATGCCGTTAACATAGTGCAAAACTAACATTTTTTTTAAAAAATTATATAATTAAAAGAAAAACGCTGATGGCGGTTTTGAGAAAAAACCTATTTCTAGTTTTTAGACGGTTTTCTCCGCAGAAAACCGGTTTCCGGTTTAGACCGGCCTTATGAAAAAAAACGGTTTTTCAGTCAAAACCGAGGGCAAAAAACCGGTTTCGGTTTTCCATCCCTAAAGTGTAACAAATAAGGTTGGCGGGAACTATATTCTTCCAGAACTTCTTGTTTTTAAGAGGGACTGTCAGTCCCATAGAGCTAATGCATTAGTTTTGAAATCAAAACTTTTGCAAAAAAAATTGGCTTGTCATGTTATCCGATTTTCACCAGGTATGGGAATCATCATAACATCATTTTAAAACAAAATTGAAAAGAAAATAACATCCGGTTATTTAATTATTAATTGATAAAGTTTTAAAATAGTGTCGCCATCTGCTGCATATTTTTGGCATTTTAAAATTTCAAAAATATATAATTAAATAACTATATAACATTTTCGTTTCAAAAATTTGTTTCATTTCGATGTTACTTTGATTCCCGTACCTTTGGGAAAAGGGCTAACATGGCAAAGCAATACTTCTGCGGAAGTTGTGATTAGAAAACTAATGCATTAGCTCTACGGGACTGACAATCCCTCTTAATGCAAGTCAGCTTTGAGATTTGGAAATGAAAGTGCGTCATTAGTAATGACTATACAGCTATATCCATATCAAGACTACATATTTCTAACCACTATCTGACATATCCTTAGTAGCTGACGCTGAATCATCGGTATACATGATATTATCAATCTTAATTCAGCAAAATAGCATGTGCTTGAATTTTAATCTTTAAAACAGTTGACGCAACACATCGAGGAAAAGAAAATGTAATGTTTTTAGATGAGTCAAAAAAAGTTGGAACAGACGCTTACATTCAAAATATTTGTTCGAAATCTTTTCTCCGTATTATTTTTGTAGCAAAATGTACATACCTATACAACAACAAAAATATATATAGTATGGTCAAAAAGTTTACACTCATCGTTATTGTTTAATCGTTGCGTATAAGTTTAAATTATTTACAAGTAAAACGTTTATTTTAATAGAATACTGCTTAAATTACAAGGGGTTAAAATACTTTTAAAAATACATTTTGGTTTGCAATTTAGTTTTGGTTATTCATTTTAAGTGGATCATTAAAATTTATAGAATTTAAACATACATAGTTTTTTTTAAAGCTCTTATAAAAAAAAAACACTAATTGTTTTGGTACTGTAATGTGAAAGAATATGGCAAACATTAACGGAAAGTCGTCGAAATAAGAAGAAATATACTGGTGTCAGTCCTGACCATTTCATTTCCACATTTCCTCATGTAGCTCTATACGATAATTGAACCAAATCCACAACACTTTACCACGAATGAACGAGTGTAACGGCCACGCCTATAGTGACGTCACAGCTAAGTCAAATGTAGTCTTGAAACCCACTAAAACGCCACCCGGCAGCTAATTCGTCTAAACTAGAATTATCACGCCTACAGTGATGAGTTACGTCAAGCATTGTCTTCTATACCACAAAACCAAACCCCGCCCCGCCCTGCTCGAATCATCCATTCCTCATTTTTCCATTAGAGATTGAAAAAACTCGAAATCTCTATAACGGAGCAATACCCTTTTCAGATTTATTAACTTAACTCTATGCATGCAGTGCCGGACTTCGGCCTAGGCAGGCCTACAAGGCCCGGGCCTAGGAGCCCAGTCAGGAAGGGGGCCCTTAAAAAAGATAAAACCGCCTAAAAAAAAAAAATCGAAAATCGCCAAACTCAGAAAAGCTATCGCCCGACGTGCCTTAAAAATTTGCTAAATTTGCGAAAAATCGCCAGATGCAGTCAATTGACTATATGATGATGTCATTCGGTTTTTTTTTTGCACAGAAGGAAAGTTCGCCGCGTGATTTTATTAATTGTTTAGCATAACTATAGCAACATACTGTATTATTCTGATGTTTATTAAAGTCGATTGAAAATTATATGTTCTGTTCTAGTGTATTTAATTTGCCAAATTTCCAAAATAGCTTCGAGATGGTAGGGGGCCCCAAATGTCAAGTGCCTAGCGGCCCTGGGTCCGGCACTGTATGCAGATGTTGCATAGTGAATCAACCTAATTAACCCTTGCCTTCTTGATCCCGTGAAAACGACGACGGTGTGAGGTTTTGTCCTTTATTTCTCACTGCCGTGATATTTTCGGACTGGAGTGTCCAGTAGCAAAGCGCCCATAAGAATAAAACTTACTTAAATCCACCAATTAAAACGACAATAAGATTAACTTTTTTTACTTTCCAGCGATAAACAAATGAAAAAATTAAACAAGTAGGTTTGTAACAGAATCTGTCACTTAACCCGCTTCCACACAACAGTTGTGTTTAACAGGTAAAAAGGGGCCATCAAACACAGCATTAATTCTATATTAAACATTTACATGCTAAATTTGGCTAGTTTCATTTATTTTATTTCGAAAAATCAATAATTATTACTTATCGTTTGCAAAAATTAATTTATATTTCAAAGAATAAATATGTAATATTCCTCGCTTTTAAATAGAATGAAAACATTCATATCAACATACAAAAAATCTCGTAGTGAAATATATTTGACGTCATTTCAAACTGATCGATGTCTCAAAAATAAATTTATTTTAATTTATTGTCTAAAAGAATTAAAGTTTCTCGAGCGATTGTTGCGAATGGCAATGGTGATTTAATTCTAATAAAAATGGCTTTCTATGCTTTTTAAATGAGCGTTAAATTGTGCAGTTTTTAAAATAATTGAAGTACTTCGAATTCGAATTCTTTTCTGAAATTTTCAATGTATACTAATTTCGATGCGCTGAATTTTTTGACGTATCACACTTGTCCGTAGCATTTTTAGTTTGGGATGTGAAAGTGGATGACAGACAGACAGACGGACTGAACGATTGTAATACCTTCCACTTTTTACGTTATAAACGTAATATGGAAGCTAAAATGAATTATTGACTAAATTAAATGAAATATTGTTCATACACACATATTTTTATATAATTTACGGGCATAAAAAAATTGGTACTTTTATGACGTTTTCTTGAAAATAATCCGATCGTCAAGGGGTTATAACCAACTCTCAATAGCAAATGAACATTATCTCGAGCAAAATTATACCAAAGGAATAAAGATACAGAAATTTAGAAATAATTTCATCAATACGTCGTATATCAATGTAGTAGCGTTTCATCAATGTAGAAAACGGATTGTTGACCTATTCAGTAGCATAGATGGGGACACAGTACCTCAAAAACGGCAAAAATTGCGAATTTTTTTTTATTTGCTAAAATTAAAGTTTGGAATCTTCTTAATAAGTCTACCAAGATTCAAAAGTGTAGCTATATTTTTAAAAAGGTTAAGCCATTTTTTATGCGGAAAGGTAGGATAAAAATGCAAACGAATGAAAACTTTAAACGTGTTTTTCTCATTGTGTTCATTTTTCCTTGATGACAAGGTTTTGAAAACGCTAAGGCATTTTTAATTATTTATAAAAGTCTAAGGAATTTTGTATGCAGTCTGTCAAATATGTTAACATTAAGAATTGGTATCAAAATTGTTTTCATAAGTAATACTTTTTTTATTAAAAAAAAATACTAAAACCGAAATTTTTCAAATATGCTAAAATAATTTGGGATTTTCTAGATAAATATTTTTTATGAAACAACTACTGAAGATAAATCAAATTTGGATATCAATTCTTATGTAAAACAGTTTAAAGTACACGAGGAAAAAATGGGTTAAAATATTTGTATTTAAAAAAGCCTTAGCATTTAAAAAAAAGTTCAATTTTCAAAAAAAAAATTAAAATAACTTAAAAATTAAAATAATTTTTATTGTTTTTTGTCATATATTGTTTCTAAACATAGGTTGAACTAATAAAACACCAATTATATAGTAAATATGTCAAAATTAAAAAAAAGTAATTGAAAGTGGTACCGTGTATCCCCTTCTATTTTTCTACTAAGGTAAAGTACTGTCCCATTGAAATGTCTTTAAGTGCAACTGCTAATTACATTCGTAACCTTGACTCGCTTTAGAATGACGCTTGTATCCTTGTATGTTATTCAGGAAAGTCTTTCCTTAACCCTAATTTTACTTTCAAAGAAACATTAATTTCTCGTTTATTGAAGAATGAGTTTTGATGACGTTGTGGCATTTGAGTACGTATTTAAATTACGCGTATTGTATGTATTTAAATTAAAGTGAAAAAGGAGGATATTTTTACAAAAAGAGAATGCCTCAGAAGCTGTTTTATGATTTTTATTTTGGCTTGTAAAAATAAAATTGCCAAAAGTAAAGTTTCTAGGTTTTAGAAAATGTGCCTATCGTTAAGATATGGTTTTAGTAAGCGTGTTTTTAGAAGGCATGATTTAGTAAACGTACACTCTTAAAAGAAACGAGCGGTTTTAACTCAGTCTGAGTTAATTTCCACTCCTTTCCGTGCTGAAAATGCACTTCCCCTATAGGAGTGGATTTCACTCTTTTGTTTTAAGAGTGTATATGTCACAAACTCTTAAGGTAGTAAAATTTTTGTAATAATAATAATTATTGTTATTATAAAATAAGAATAAAATTATAATTAAATGATGAGGATGACGGGAGTCCGAAACCCAGTGTTCTTTTTTGAGATTGGGTGAAGAGTCTTAACTGAAGAAGACTTAAAAATTAAAAGATAGATCAAAATGTAAGTAAGTAAAAAGGCGCTATTTAGACGCCTTTTTTACGCATAGGTAGGGTTCGCTCTGTATGGTCTGGTGTTTCTTACTAAAGCTAAAAAGTAGGTTTGTAACAGAATCTGTCACCTAACCCGCTTCCACACAACAGTTGTGTTTAACAGGTAAAAAGGCGCCAAACGCTGCATTGATATTCTATATTAAAACATTGACATGCTAAATTTGGCTAGTTTCATTTATTTTATTTCGAAAATTCAAAAACTATTACTTATCGTTTGCAAAAATTAATTTATATTTCAAAGAATAAATATGTAATATTCCTCGCTTTTAAATATAATGAAAATATTTCATATCAACATACAAAGAATCTCGTAGTGAAATATATTTGACGTCATTTCAAACTAATCAATGTCGCAAAAATAAATTTATTTTAATTTATTATCTAAACAAATTACAGTTTCTCGAGCGATTGTTGCGAATGGTAATGGTGATTTAATTCTAATAAAAATAACTTCCTATGTTTTTTAAATGAGCATTAAATTTTGCAGTTTTTTTAATAATTAGTGCTTCCAATTCGAATTTTTTTCTGAGATTTTCTATGTCTTCTAATTTCGATGCGCTGAATTTTTTGACATATCGCACTTGCTTGTAGCATTTGTAGTTTGGGCTATGAAAGTGGGTGATGGACGGACAGACAGACAGACAGACGGACGGACTGAAGGATTATAATACCTTCCACTTTTTAAGTTATAAACGTATGTGTGGAAGCTAAAACTACATCTAATAAGAAAGATTGATCCATGTTCTTAGTTAAAAGTTTGAAATTTTTTTTTTCAATGGGGCTGCTTTGTTGGCGGCTAAGCCTTTGTAGACTCGGTATATTCCCCACAACAGAGAGCCATTTTTTTTGTGCACCATCTAAGCGACTCTTTTCCTACCAATTTTGATGCTCAGATTACAATGATTCTGAGCTCTTTGATGATGTTAAAGTATGCCGAGATTTAATTCTGCCTAGATAACCCAAAAGCCAAGTGGATACTCAAGGGATCTTCTTTTACATGCCACATAATCGTAAGACATGCGCATCCTCGATTTTCCCATTCAGAAAATCTGACGACTCAGCCCGGGGCTCGAACTTAGGGTCAAACTTTGACACAGAGAAATTGAATTTCAAATGTACTCTTAAGTTTAACTTGAATGGTTAATAACAACGTTATATCGAAGGGAAAGACCTGAGAAAAACTTCATATTCTTGAACGACTTTATCCGTTATCAGAAAACCCTACACACAAGGAAATACGTCATAATTCTGTAATTGTTCAGCCGTCGCCGTGCTTGAATTGTTTCCAAGTAATGACTCATATACAGCAGCACCCTTTTGGAAGAATATCATAGAAAAATCTATCCCCCTTTGCTATGTCATCTCCACACGTGACCACGGTATATAATTACGTCAGTTTCCTGAAAAGAAAAGACCTATTTATTCAGGGAGTGTCTGTGTTTCGTTAGCTAAGAAGAGATTTGGCTTGAAATAGATGTGATGGATTTTATGTTTTGGTAAACCTTATTCATGGAGA
This sequence comes from Oedothorax gibbosus, assembly GCA_019343175.1. Taxonomy (NCBI): domain Eukaryota; kingdom Metazoa; phylum Arthropoda; class Arachnida; order Araneae; family Linyphiidae; genus Oedothorax; species Oedothorax gibbosus. The sequence continues at coordinate 15,071,387 of CM033272.1, forward strand.
AATTTAATTGTAGCCCTTTTTCGCGCGCCGATACAGCTATAAATTAATAGAAGCCAAAGTATTTTAAATGAAGGAAAGAATAAACGAACAAATAAACTACTATAATTCTGATGAAATGAAATTTATTATTTTATATAACCATTCATAGAGTCATTCATTCAGTCATTTATATAGTCACTCGTTCATTCATTCCTTTATTAGGTAGAACTGCTAGGATAATGGTCCCCCCCCCCTACTTATTCCTAATGCAAAAGTTCGATTGCATCATAGTGTATTAATCACGTGCTTTCATGTACTATAATGATTAAATGTAACTGTAAACTAGATTTAAATTTAATTCTAGTTGACAAATTCAACCTTTTCAACTAATTTAAATGCGTCTCTTGATATTTTAGTCCATTAAAATTAATCCATCAAATTTTTTTATAGAAAAGTATTCTACCCCTTTCTCAGAGCAAACATTCCAATTTACCTTACGCCCTCCCCTCTCTCACTCCTTAAACACAATTTTTAAAAAAATGATATACTACTCTAAGTTTAAGCAATTATTACTTAAATTCACCAAAAAGTCGCTGCATCCTCAAATATAGTAACCTCCGACCTCCCAAATGGCCAAGGCTGCGAAGGATCCGGTTGAACCGCATTGGGTTTCCGAGTGCACGAGCACCATTAGAAAGCATTCATTTCATTCACAGCCTAAGAAATTCTTCGTTAAATAAAATAAAATAATAATAATAAATAAAAAATAAAAAAATCTTGTTTTCGAAGAAGGTGAAGCTTTCGTTTCCGGGCGAAGGTCACGTGTAGTAAACATCTGATCGATCAAAAAAAAAATTCGAATTAAAAATTAATGAAATCATGATATAATGGTGTTTGGTTTCGTTTGCCAGCGGACTGAAGGGTTGCCCTTATTGTTGAGTGTGCGAAGCCCAGAGCAAACCGAATAATATTAGGTTCGTTTGATATATATATATTTTTTTGTTACTCTCGTTCAACAATGTAGCGAACTACAGTTAATTTTCAAAAGCTAAAATATGACAAATTAATTTTAATTAAAAATTAATTTTAACACACTTTAAATTGACATATTTTATCTGTTCTTTTTTTCAACATGTCACTGTAAGATTGCGTTGGGTGCCACGTTAGGTGTTCGCCGCTATACTTACCTACGGTTCCAATGCGAGACCCGTCGTCGGTAGCCCTCGTTTAGCTCTAGTGTGACGTTAACACCGAATTCATTCCACCGAAGGAACTCTTTTTTACTCAGAAGTCATATTTTTTTAATTATTGTTTTGCGCAGTGTCATTCCAAATGTAATTCAGTCATTGCCAATTTCACATTCTGTATATTTGAAGAAAAGATAATTCAACGAACCGACAATGTAGAATTTCAAAAATTCAAAAGGCATAAACACACACAAAAGTTCAAGATATGTTTTGCGAATTCATCCCAACAAGTCAGAAATTAACCGATAACAAATAAATCAATCATTATTTTACTACCAATTTTCGCACTTATTTATATATAGGTATTGCAATTATGTTTATGTGTATTAATTTATATAAACTTTTATTTTAACTATACGGAGATTGGAATTATAGGATGTAACGCTATATCTTTAGTGTAATTTATTTCTGAAATTTATCTTAAACTTATATAGTACACAAATATACATAATATAAAAATGATTAATGATCCAAAAAGCGACTAATGATACCTTTACTAATGTTACCTTTATATATAGGTATTGCAATTATGTTTATGTGTATTAATTTATATAAACTTTTGATGGTGTCGTGTAATTTATTTAAAGCAGTACATGCTTTTCAAAGAATAAGTAAAAATTTGAGCTATTGCAACAATGTACTATTTTTATATAGCATGTTGATAATTTATTATTCGTAAAGTTAAATATAGTAAATTATTTGCCTTTTCTGAACTAATACTGGTATCTAAAATTATATGCAGTTATGAAGTAAAACTTATTTTAGAGTTAAAGGAGTCTTTATAATCGCCATCATGGCGAAAAAAGAAAAATGTGACGAAATAATCTTCACGACCTTACCTGGTATTCGATATTAACATTTATTCGAAAAAAGAAAAAAACAAGTAAGTTTGTAACAGAATCTGTCACTTAACCCGCTTCCACACAACAGTTGTGTTTAACAGGTCAAAAGGCGACAAACACAGGAATAATATTCGATATTAAACATTTACATGCTAAATTTGGCTAGTTTCATTTATTTTATTTCGAAAATTCAATAATTATTACTTATCGTTTGCAAAAATTAATTCATATTTCAAAGAATATATATGTAATATTCCTCGTTTTTAAATAAAATTAAAATATTTCATATCAACGTACAAAGAATCGCGTAGGGAAATATATTTGACGTCATTTCAAACTAATCATGTCGCAAAAATAAATTATTTTAATTTATTATCTAAACAAATTACAGTTTCTCGAGCGATTGTTGCGAATGGTAATGGTGATTAAATTCTAATAAAAATTGCTTCCTATGCTTTTTAAATGAGCATTCAATTTTGCAGTTTTTTAAATAATTGAAGTACTTCGAATTCTTTTCTAAAATTTTCAATGTATTCTAATTTCGATGCGCTGAATTTTTTGACGTATCACACTTGTCCGTAGCATTTGTAGTTCGGGCTATGAAAGTGGGTGACGGACAGACAGACAGACGGACTGGACGATTATAATACCTTCCACTTTTTACGATATAAACGTAGTGTGGAAGCTAAAAAGGATAGTATAAGAAAACTATAATACCTGCACATGAACAATGGACAATTCGAACAGGGGGGAGCGTGCTTTGTTTGTGGGATTTAAGACAATGGTTGACGTAACTGCGACGTCACTGTAGGCGTGGTTGTTCCAGTTGTCCATTTTTATTAATGAACCCCCGAGGACCAAACCAAAGAAATATCGAAACATTAATTGACATTGTCTGAATGTGTGCACAATATCTATAATAATAAAAGAAAGAGTCTGTCTGTGTGTCTGTTTGTCATCGGATCGTAAAATACCTACTTATACTGCCCTCAGAAATTCGAAATTTTTAAGATAGATTCCCTTTAATATTAACGTGTGCACCTGAGGCTTATTTTTTTTCATATTTGTTCAATTTTTAGAGAAAATTCGAATTTTCTGAAAAAAAATACACCACTTTCGCTCAAATCCGATCATTTTTTCTCTTTCCTGATGCCATCGGCTGAAAAAATTAAATAAAACTTTTAACGAAAACATTTAAAATTCAAAATGTTTATTTTATTCTTTTGCCATTACTTTCAGAAACTAAATTCATTATTTGAAAAATAATTGACATGTTTCAAGTGACGTAATTCCGCCAGTCTTCATTCCCGGATTTTATTGTGGGTTTATTTGATGATTTTTTCATTGATTTTTCTGTTGACTGCATGTATGCATATTTAAGCAATAAATGTACAGTTAAGCTATTACTGAACTATGATGGTTAATAAAGGCCATCACACTAGAGCTATTAGTGTTTTATGTCTTTATTTTTTCGCCAAATACGTTGCCAATCTCGCCAACTTATTAACTAAAATTCGCCAAATAGGCAATTTCTTTTATAAATAATTTATAAGCTGGTCGGTTGTTCGAAGGTCATTGTGTTAGAGCTGTATAATGGGTGTGTTTGTAGCTATATCTATTTTCTCGCCAAATTATTTCCCAAAACGCGCCAAATGAGCTAAAAGGTTTTATGTATTTATGAGGGAATTGTGATGACATTTATGAGTGCATTTTATAGCTTATTTTTCATTTTGGAATTTTAAGGCAATGAAACGGAATTTTATACTTTATAACGAGCGGGAACAATAACATAAGTTTATGTATTTCATTAGAAAAAATGCAACTGTCCAACATTAAAAAGCAAATGAGTATATTTTCTTAATATTTTTTATGTGGCTCCGAAAATATTGGGGGCTGGGGAGCCCAGTCGGTTAGGCATTCGCCTAGCATGGGGAAGGTCCCAGGTTCGGGTCCGGGCATCGCCAAAATAACTGCTGACCTATAAACGGTTCGTGCAGCCAAAACTGTCCGACAAATAATACCCCGTGTGGCGGGAGTGCACGTTAAATATCCTTCAAAGTCCTAACGCTGCGTACGATGTCGCCCTTAACGGTTGCGTTGGGTGCCTACTCAGGTGTCGGCTCGTCACTTGATTGTGGTTCTAAAAATACGACGCCCGTCGCCAATAGCCCTCGTGTAGCTCTAGTGCGACGATAATTCAAAACTAACCTAACCGAAAATATTGTCAAGAAGATCCGCGAAATTGGTAGACAAATGTCCTATAGACAAAAAGCTACCGGCCGACCCGGCGGCGCAACGGTTAGGGAGCTAGCCTTTGGAGCCTCTGGGTCCGGGCTCGAATCCCGGTAAGGCATGGATGTTTGTGTTTGTCGAGTATATGCGGAGTACGTGCTCGTTAAATCTGTTGGGTCCGAAAGTCCTCCAAGTTCCCATACCAAAACGATACCTCTGGGGGTGACAAGCCAATTCTGGGGATCCTCTAGTTGGCCTCTGTCTCTAAAAATTAGATGGATCCACTTATGTGTGTGTGTTGTCTGTTGTGTCTGTCTTACTTGACGAAGGTTTATAAGCGGGTCTCTGACCAAGCACACAAACCCGAATATATATGTCTACCAACCAACCAACCAACCAACCAACCAAAAGCTACGGAAATTTGTCTACTGATTTCATTGCGCAGTTGATGATCGCTGTTAGGTCAAGTTAGATGCCCTTTTAGCGTATGCATAGATGTTTGCCTCTACAATTTAAAAATACAAAGAATTTTTCCAATACGAGTTTGGCTCTTGGGACGTTTTTGCAATCGATTGGAAATTGATTCTTTTTCTAGTAAGCCTGGGTTCGTCGAACTTAAGTACGGAATGAATTTATCCAGCTAGCGGATCTTTAAGTAGTATTCGAAATTAAACATTTTCAAAATTGACCAACTACATAGGTTCTTGGGGCCCGGATGGCCGAGTGGTTTGCATCGCAGACCATTACGCTAGCAGTCTGCGCGCTGTAACGGGTGCGGGTTCGATTCCCGCCTTTGCCCTGGGTGTACTTCCTTTCTCTGTGACAGTAAAAATTCTTTCTGTGCCTGTCTTACTTGACGAAGGCTTATAAGCGGGTCTCTGATCAAGCACACAAGCCGGAATATATATGTACCTACCCTACCCCTACCCTACATAGGTTCATAAACATTTTGTTTCGACTCTAAAAAAAAATTTGAAATTTTTTTAAATAAAAACTGTTAAACGTTTGAGGTATAGGAGGTCAGGATTTCCAGAAACGCACATAATTTGTAAAAAAATAACAAATTTTGTAATTTTATTAAATTTGAAAATTCGAAGTATATTGATGATCTTTTTAGTGACTTTAAATCCTTTTCTAGTATTTTTTTGTAATTTTAGAATTAAATGGTATTTTTTCGTAGTATTTTTCTCCTTAAAGTGGCAGAAACACTGACCATTTTGCCCTCTTATTTTGGCCTCCATGCGCGTCCCGTCGTTAGCATTGGAGGTCACGTGATCTGCCAATCTAATACTTTAACTATGATATCTATGTTCTGTATACATTAGTAAAAGTCGAAGTCGACATTAAGTGACCCTAATGTAAACTTAAAAGAAATACTACATTATCAGAAGACGATATACCCTTCATTGACTAGACTATAGTACAACCGTTCTCTTCCGGAAATTAAGACACTAATCACTCCAAAAGACGTCATTACCCTATTCTTTATTCCGCCATTAGTCAAACTGAACCTCAAGTCAAACGTCGTCGCCTCTGTTTAACCTCAAACAAATGTCTGCCATTAAATATCGCTTAAAAGCATCGACCGAAAAGAAATAGTACACACAACAAGTCCCGCTAAGTACTAGTTTCCATCATGTTTCATTTCTCTAAGAAAAAATAAAAGCCAAACGATAGTACGGAATAAATAAATGGAAAAAATGTCGCATGGCACGAACTTTTTCAATGAACCGGAAGAAGAGTTGAAGTGAAGTAAAACACGACCTGCAATCGACGGAATGGAACTAAAGATGGCGCTAATCAGCCAAACTTTGTAACGCTTAAGTTTCAATTCCACTTTAAAACTAAAGATGTGTATCATTACGAGATTTTCAATTACATACCACTCTATAAATCTGTACATTTAAAGGTAATTGGTAATCGTAATCTCAATAACTTTTAAAATCTAAAAAGTTCTATGGCAGTTAACATTTGCGTACGTGCAATTTTCTCGAAAAGTTTATTATGACGTCTCCTACAGGTACTGGGAACACTTAAACCGAAGTCCAAAACTCTTTTTGTTGGTCAAGAATACCTTTAAAACCAAAAAAAAGATATATGGCAGCTACCCTTTCCGCATGGGCGATTTTCTCGAAAAATAACTCGAACCTTATTATAACGTTCGACCGGTACTGCAACGAAACCCGTAGCACTTTTAGTTCGATCTGTAAAGTGGTTTAAAACAGATAGACAGTGGGACGGACCAATGTTACAAAACCACTTTCATTATCATCCTCATCCAAATCGTGCCGAAAATACAAAATCGCCATTTTGGATTTTGAACCCCATCCATAGATATCATAGTTAAAGTATTAGATTGGCAGATCACGTGACCTCCAATGCTAACGACGGGACGCGCATGGAGACCAAAATAAGAGGGCAATCGGGCCAGGGTTGCCACCACTCTAACGAGAAAAACACTACGAAAAAATACCATTTAATTCTAAAATTACAAAACAAGGCCATAAAAGTTTTAGCTGCATTTTGGAATCTTTTTAGTGACTTAAAAAACGTGATACGCTTTGCTAGTATTTTTATGGTATGTTTTTGTAATTTTAGAATTAAATGGTATTTTTTCGTAGTGTTTTTCTCCTAAATCTTGTGGCAACACTGGCCCCACTTATTCTGAACTCCATGCGCGTCCCTAGGGCGCTAGCCTTTGGAGCCTCTGGGTTCGGGTTCGAATCCCGGTAAGGCATGGACGTTTGTGTTTGTCGAGTATATGCGGAGTACGTGCTCGTTAAATCTGTTGGGTCCGAAAGTCCTCCAAGTTCACATACCAAATCAATACCTCTGGGGGTGACAAGCCAATTCTGGGGATCCTCTAGTTGGCCTCGGTCTCTAAAAATTAGATGGATCCACTTATGTGTGTGTGTTGTGTCTGGCTTACTTGACGAAGGTTTATAAGCGGGTCTCTGACCAAGCACACAAACCTGAACATATATGTCTACCAACCAACCAATCCATGCGCGTCCCGTCGTTAGCATTAAAGGTCACGTGATCTGCCAATCTAATACTTTAACTA